>JAXQQM020062807.1:0-24311 GCA_034641835.2 Pinus albicaulis
AGTCATGTAAGGACTTGTAAAAATTTGTAAACCCACTTGGTTGGGTAGCTGAGTTGAAATGTGTAAACCCACTTGGTTGGGTACTTGAGTCTTATATGTAAATCCACTTGGATGGATATTTGATGTAAGTATGAGTCCTTGGTGATAGGAATTTCATAGAGTCATGTACTTCATTAAAAAATATGTTTGAAGATTCAGCATGAACTCAGGGGGAGCTTGGTCACTTCAGTATATATCAGATCTGCAGAACACTTCTTCCACATGCGGAGAAAAGGGGGAGAGTATGTTGATTGTTGATCCGCCCTTTGCCCTTGATGTCAAAGGGGGAGAGTGACATGGTGTTTGAATGAAGAGAAAGAATGGTGTCAAAAATGGAGAGAGTGACATGGTGTCATTGTATTTTTAATGTACCTATCTGTTGTGGTAACCAAACACCATCGTGGTTGCCATCAAGTCCAAAGGGGGAGATTGTTGGCAATATGATGCAGAGTGTTGTCCTTGATGGCAACCCACTGAATTAAGATGAAGACATGAGATTGTTGGCATGTGTTGTCCTTGATGGAAATACACCTGATGAAGTTATTCTTGACTTGATGGACTTGGTAAATGATGTAAATCTGATGTGAAATGATGTTAGTTAGCAACATGATGCTGAGTGTTGTCATTGAATGGAAACCCACTTGATGAAGAAGATGGCAACTTACTTGATGAAGTTGTGCTTGATAGAATATGTTCTTGATGAAGTAAATCTGATGTATCTACAGTGAGTACAGAAGGGAATGAAGAAAGAAATTCAGTTTGTGCTAGATCTATGATAAAAAGAGTATGTCTCAAGGCATACGCGGATTTTCCTAGGAGAAGTCGCGTATGCACGCGGGAAACAACGTTCCAAGTCGCGTATGGGAAAAAGCGCTCAAAAAGTGAAAAACCAGGGGTAACCACCATGGTATTGACCCATTGTATTGGGTAATGATTCGTCTAAAAGACCCCGTCCAAGAATACCATCGGAAGTAATGTAGTTTTGGGCTCATGGTATTGTTTTGGCTCATGGTATTGAAAAAGGGGCTCATGGTATTGAAAAAGGGTAAACCTATATAAAGAGAAGAAATTCATTGTGCAAATCATGGGTGTGGGTGCAAGATGTCTGAGCTTGAATGAATACTTCTCTCTGAAGTAGATCTGAATGGAAAGGGTTACACTTGAATGATAAATCTGAATGTATGATGCACCAATGATGAAGAAGGGGATCTAGATCTGAAATGTACTTGTATCTACTAGATCTACTTATGGAAGGTTTAGATCTGAAATGAGGCGAACATCTGTCTGAAGTAAAAGGGTAAATCTGAACTGAATATCTGATCTAAAGAATTATGCTGCTCTATAATGATTGAAGATCTATACGCTACTTCGCCACAGAGGAAGCGCGTATATACGCGTCTTCGGCGAAGAGAAAGCGCGTATGTGCAATGAAATATGTACAGAGGTATACACTGGTTTGTGTGAACGGAAGCGCGTATATATGCGACATCAGTGAAGTGAAAGCGTGTATGCAAACTAGGGTTTGCTGAAGTCTGTGGTAAGAAATGTCTGATCTGTTCTGCTGGTTTACTGATATCTGTCAGTGAGTTATATGTATCTGTTTCATGGTTGACTGTGCTTAAAAGTATGGAGTGGGTCCAGTCTGAAAATATGATGAAACATGGCCTGCAAGTGTTGTCCTAAAGGATGCTTTGGATCCAGTGTGAAAATTGATGAAACGTGGTCCATAGAGGTGCTGAGGGTTGTAGCCTTCAGTCAGGGGGTCGTAGCTCCCTTCCAGGTGAGGCTGGTAAACGAGATCGGGGGGTCGAAGCTCCCTTCCAGGAGAGGCTGGTAAACGCAGCTCGTGGGTGTTTCCCCCTTCCAGAGGTCGAGAAACGAGCGTTGTGGGTGCCCGCATGTCAGTAGGAGTCTCGCACTCAACACATATGTTGTAAGATGTTTTCTCTATAATAAAATATTGAAGGTCACAAATCGCACGGTGGTTTTCTCCCGACTTGGGTTTCCACCTAAAATCCCTGGTGTTCTCATGTGTGATGCTTTGTGTGAAGGTTTTATTCCCTCGTTGTTGCTACACATGTTTACCGTTAACTTAACATCGATGATTGAATAGCGCAAAGAACTAAGTTAATAAATTTCGCAGATTTAGATTTCTCGCCAATACGCAGTTGCATGAAGGATATCCGCGTATATACGTGGGTTTACTAAAGGAAATTAGCGTATGGGTTTTAGAGAGTGAAAAAGTAAAAAGTTTTGAATATGCTACAACACCGATTCACCCCCTCCTTTTTTTTTTCCCAACAACATGGTTAATGGTGATGTTTTTATAATCTAGTACTTTTATACTTATGTTTCCCATATTGTGCATCTTTCTCTTCCAATAAAATAGAAAACTTAGCTTAAGATATGCTGTTCGAGGCACCTTAAGTCTGTCTACTTATATTGCTCTAACGTTTTCCTCTGCTAGGTCAGATTAGAGAATTATTAATTGCTCTTTAGTTCCACTTAGCTTGTTATCTCAATGATGGTTCAATGAAGTCAACCCAAATAGGTTTATGGTATACCCTGTCCTTTGGTGTAGCTTAAAACATTGTTTTTGAGGTTTTTCTTTGTAGTGTTTCTTATTAGGGTTTACGCTAAGGAATTTTATGGTTTTCCCTGTCTTTTGGTCTATCTTGAATAGTCATTTCAAGGGTATTTGAAGTCCTATTAAAGAATTTAGGAGTCCCCTACTTTATTATTATCACTTGCTTGTTATATTACATGTTTTCTTTCTCTGAAGATAAATAATTAGAGAATTTAGGGTTTCCCTGCTCTCTAGGGTTTATTGGAATGTCGTTTTAGATTTTACTTGGTGAAGTTTGACCATATAAGTTTATGGTGTGCCATGTCCTTTGGTTATTTTTTTATGCATAATAAATGTGAAAGCCCTTCTTGTTATAGTAGTTTTTAAAGGATTCTTAATTTCCCTTTAAACATACTATTTTCACAAATTTAATGTTCATTTCACTCACATAAGCTACTAAGATCCATTTGGCTTTGTTAACTTTCCCTATGGAACACCCTTGATTCATTTTTGTCCTTTCCAATTATTTCACTGACCCCATAGCCCAATGGTTTAAACCTCTCTTACTCTATCTATTCTTCTTGACACCCTACCAAACCAAACAAAACAAAACAAACAAACCCTATCCTTATAACTAGCCTAAAATCAACATCCTAAGAACAAACAAGTCATATATTTTATAAAAATATAGAGAGAGTCCTCTATGAGTCCAGGAAGGCTAGGTCCTAGGACTCCAAAGTTGGTTTGATGTTACCCTTGTCTATTTGGTCATTGCTAATCTACCAAATTACAAGGACCTAACATAATGGCAATCACGGTGGGACCAATTATTGAAAATGTAGTGGTACATAAATAACTCAGAAAACCTAAAAATATTTCAAGATTGGTATCCAATTTTTAATGGTGGACAACAAAAAAATCCTCAAAACAGTTAGAATCATCCACTTAGTGACTCCACTAGTTTCCAATAGACCTGGTGACTCCATTGTTCCTCATAGACTCCCCTGGGAATGCATTAATCAATCCTAATAGTATAAATCCCAATCACCTACTGTGTGAATTCAGTCTTCTTACAGATTGGTTTGTTTTCAAAACCTTTACAAACTTTCAACCTCTTTGTGTTGTGGGTGTAAAATATGGCATCACAAAGAATAAACACTAGATATCACCCTGACCCAAACCCTCCTACTATAGTTGATGACCCAGAAAGAATCTTAAGAAAAAATTCTAATACTGAAGACTCAACTATTGTTAAACCAATTCACAAATAAAGTTCCCTACATGAAAACCTTAAAAACTTGAAAAATACCTAGTTGTTGATGGTGGACAGCATCCTACCTTAAGAAAGTTGAAATCTTCCACCTAGCGACTACGAAACTCTCAATGGACCTAAAAGAATCCATTGGTAGAAGACTTCAGACTTCTTATTAATATGCAGTAACCCTTTCCTTTGACTGATTGAAAAAGATGAATAGAAGGATACAACACAGGTATGCTCCAATGAACAAAGATCACATTCCTGGATTCCCCCACAAAATTCCTGAAATAAATTGGGACAAAAACCTCCCCATGTTTCAAGATGAAAATTTTGATGATCCCTTCTTACATCTCATCAAATTTCATATACATACATGGAGGTTAAAGGTTGAATGGCATGAGGATTGCCTCATGAAATTTTTCATGGGGACATTAGAAGGTAAAGCAAGGGAATGGTATGAAGGACTAGACCCTAGTAGTTTGTTTTCTTTAAAATATTTCCACAAGGTATTTTATGAGAATCATAAATAAAATTGTTCATCTTTATCATTAGCTGAAAATTGTTGTGATTAATTTGAATATCTCATACAATACCTTGTAAACATTGAGGAAGATTTGGGAAATCGGCATCCTGAAGATATATTAGAGGAAATTCATGCATTTCATAATCAAGTTAACTTTCATGACAAGCAAAAGGAATTGGCTGAGCATGAAATCAATCAGGGAATGGAAGAAAATCCGTAGGATCTCTCGGAAGGGACAATTGATGATTCATCATCTCTTCCATGTGAGGCTCAAGAAGACCTTTAGCCTTATGACAAGCCTTCACAAAAGGAAGAAAATAGTTGTGGTTCTATCCAAAGAAAAAAAAAAATTCCTCCTCCTTTAATAGAAGAAGAAATCAATTAGATTCTAAACATGCAACCAACCTCTAAAATTTTATGTAAATAAAACATGTCTATTTATTCTCCTGCTGATTTATGTGTTGCAGCCTTGCCTCGTGAAGAAATAGAGGAAAAGAATGATATTGAGGCTGTACTAGTTTCTCAAGAAGACCTATTGTTAGAGAATTCTTTTGATGAGGACCTTCACACAAAATTCAGCTCATTCAATCAAAGCATATCAATTTTGTTTAAAGACAACACAGTAGTATGTAATTATGCTGTCCAGTCAGATGATCATGAGGAAGAGGTGGGGTGTCTTTCTCAAAATAATCATGAGCACAACCAAATGGAACAAGATGTAGTCCTAGATGAAGCCCATGGTTTAAATCCTCATAGCCAAGTATTATTCAGAGATCCGTTTGCTGGTTTCTTAGAGACATTTAAAGAGGGAGTAAAATATGTCAGGAAAAGTTTGCTGCAGATTTTAAAGAAAATTTGGAGCACTATTGTTCAAAAGAAATTAAGATGGGAGTGGCCATTTTGTTTTTTCGTCATACCTAAAGGGATGAATGAAAATCAGTCATGTAGTCACTTACTTGATTGGTTGTATTGGGAAAGAGAGTTCACCTAATGTATATATCATATATAATTTATATTAGGATAGATAGGTATGAAAATAAGCTCAGCACTATGAGCATATTTTTAGTTTTATATGGTTTTGACAAAAAGGAGAGAAAAAGAGCAAAAGAGAAAAGAGGGAAGAAAAAAAGAAGAGGTAAATCCCCATACCAAAAAAGGAATATTTCTGAAAGTGTGCAAGTCCAAATGCCACTACTTTGAAGAAAATAAAGTCTTGTTCAGTCATACAGCCTAACCATGATTAAACATGTTTAAAATTTCTGCTAATAAGTTAGAAAATTATGATTTTCCAAACTATTTAAACTTGGCTTATCAGTAGACTAGGTTAGGAAAAGATACTCATTCCCAAAGCTCAAATCTGAACCAAAGAGAAAGTAGAGGGATGAGTGACAAATTTCAAATTCTAAGCCCTCAAGTTTCTAGTTTTTCTTGTACAAAAATAAAATCTGTGTGCATCTTGTCCAAAATGCCATAGCTCATGACAAACCAAATTGCTCAACCTTGAGTTATTCATGTTTTAAATTTTGTGTTGATAGGTTAGAGAATGAAAATATATCAAACTGCTTAACCTTGATAGATAAGTAGATTAGGTAGAGAATACAAAGGGCTCATCAGTCTAATCTGAGCCTTTGGATGGCATAAGGGTAGACATAGATAGTTTTTATGCTTTCAAAAGAAAAGATGATGTTCATGGTTTTCCAATCCAAATGTACCCAAGTGAAGAGAAAATGTTAGGAAAGGTATGATGGGTAGGTAGATTTGATGCTGAAGAAATCATGTTTTTTCAGATATTAAAAGATCATAGCTTCCAAGAATAGCGGCAAGATCAGCCTTGAAAAATGAATAAAATCAGCAAGCATGTGAAGCATCTCATTTGCAAAATCAGAGATCTGAGATCTGAGGTTTTTGACACCTCCTGAAAGGATCTACCCTCCCCAAGTGGAGTAACTGTTAGTCATCAGTATTTTTCACTATTTGTAGATGACTATAGGATGGTTCTAGTTTTTTGAAAACAAAATTCCTTGAATATTGTGAGTTTCATAAATCTCACTGCCTTCATTATCCTTATAAAACTTTTTTCACTGTTCCTCAATTTTCCATATCAAGGTCACCCTATTGCTCCTAAAAGACTCCTTATGGGCTTAAGCCTCTCATATTCATCATTCTTTCTTGCCTATGACCTCATTACCCTATTTTCCCTTATCAAATAGACTCCATCCTCTCTCTAGGGTTTCCTAGTTTCCAATGTCCCTTTGGGCATAATAAGCTGTAACAATACTCTGTTTTCACCTAAATATATCCAAGTAAAATTTCATTCAACATCAGGTCAAAGAAAACCCCCAATAGGTTATTAGGGTTTTTTCATTGTTTAAGGCCATCCTTGTATGTTTCAGGCACAACTTTTCCTTTGCTATAATCTAGCTCAGATGTAATAGAATGTCAAGACATGGTTATTCAAGAAGGGCCTAAAATATTTCCAAAGAAGAATATATTCTTAGTTCAGAGTCTCCACATAAGGAAAAAGGACAAAATTTTGCACTTTTGTAGGAGTGTTGAAGGTTCTATCAGCAGAAGGTACTGATGAGGTATACTTTCTACTCCTGAATGAAAATAACTTACAACAAGGAAAGGAGGAAACACTTGTTCTTATAGATGACTAGGGTTATGAGCTGATTAGTCAATTTGAGTGCCAAAACAGTGATCACTTGCAGAAAATAACATGGAGGAAGCACACGAGGTGAAAAATGAATAAAATATATCAGATTTGATTGATGGAATATGGAAATGGTGAGGTGAACTAGACAAAAATGAATGAACTTGAAAGGGCTATAGAGAACTTAGAAGATAACACTAATGATTGTTGTAATGAAATACAGACACCTAAGGTTTTCTATGAAAAGAGGCATAGGAGCAGAGGATCCATATGGTAGGTCATATCAACAAGTATGAAGCCATACCAACTCATAAACATCATGCCTCCATCGTTTTCCAAGGATTCGTCCCAAGAGACAAGCCATTTGTCACTCATAGTGCCGATTTTGCTTCAAACTATGTTTCTGACCAAATAGAGATTAAATTAACAAACGTGAGAGAGGTTTTTGTCCCTCATAGGTCAAGGAAGAAAAATATCCTTCCAATTTTACATAGGTATCATGGTTTGGGAGAAATTCCAAATTTACAGGTGCTACGAGAGGTTTGTTGCACTTCTGGAGTGACCTTGGGAAAACCACGTTTTCTCATAGCTGGAGTGTCCAAATGAATTTATTGATGCATAAAATGGCAACTATACGGGAATATATTTCAAATGAGCTATCATGAGCTCAATTTGGAGTTTATGAAGGCCTCCAAAAGCTGCCTGCACCAGCTCTCTGCATTTCTACACCATCATTCAACAATTTTTGGCAAGTCTTGGGAGAATCAACTTTTGACAGGTCAAATCAACTCCAATCATAAAAAAAAAGGTTGATTTGGAAATAACATAGGATAATATTTCTAGTGAGCTATCATGGGCTGAATTTGGACACCGGGAAGGCCTACAAATTCCCTCTTCAAAAAGACGTTGCACACTTAGGAACTAGTGCTGCGCGCTCAGGAATTGGTGCTCCTCCCTCAGCATTGGCGCTACGCGCTTGGACAGGAAGGCTTTTAGAGTCCTCCAACCTCTCAAATCACATAAAAACCTCTTCAAATATTTTCTCAAGCCTTCTAAGGCACTGATAAGAGGTAGTTGCATACCAAAACCCTGTTTTTCAAAGCTATCTTGGTCATCATTTAATCAATTAAGAGAAACCCTAAAGGAAACCCTAAGTTAGCTTAAAATCATTGATTCATACCTACTTCATCCTCCTTAAATAAAATTTAGTCATAATTAGGGGTCATTACATTGCTTAAGGGTTGTTATTGAATTAGTTTCCCCTTCACCCATTTCCTACACCTATACCCATCCACTCATTCCCTCCATTTGCAAAACTGTCATCTCATTCCTTCCCCTCATCCATTTCACCTCCACCCTAGGGTTTCCAAATCAGGATTTGAAAATGTCAGAGGAAGGAGACAGAGACAGTGGTAGTGGTAGTGAATTACAAATTCCAAAGAGACATGCAAAGTGAAAGTGATTAAAATGAAAGTGATGAGTTTACATCCATGTGAAGGAAAATGTCGTTGTCCTAATCAGTGTTCCAATATCAAATCCACTCAGGGATAAGGAAAATCAGTTTTAAAGGCACAAAATCAGAAATATTAAAGAAAAATCAAAACACAAAGATGAATATAAAGAGAAAAAACATATTAGAAGGGTTTTTTAAGGCAAATCCAAGTTAAATGTCTAAAATAGGGGTTAAAAGGAAAATCAGGTTTAGATCCCTAAAACAGGGATTAAAGGGAAATTCAAAAGAATATTAGCAAAAATACTAATTAAAATAACTCAAAAGAGAGAATTTAATTCTTCAAATAACACAGTTGGACTCCTACAACATTTTTTCTTTCAAAAAAACATTAGCATTTAGTAAGATAGTTTGATATGCAGAAATTGGGCCAAACGCACAGCATCACTGGAACTGTGCTCTTTTTTGGGGGACTCAATTGAGAAAAAATTTTCATTTTCATGATCCTCATGCCAAGTACATCACCCTTAGAACATTTCAGGTCATTTGGAGCAAAACTGGTCCCTCAAAAGGGCCAAAAACAAGCAATAGATCACCTTTCAACCCTCTTTTCAGCACTGGTGCTGCACCCTGTGCAGTCTTGCGATAATGGCGTTTTGACTAAGAAAATGGACACCAAACTGGAAACTAAAGGTATTTATGGAAACTACATAGACCAGGATTTCCAATGAGCTATAATGTAACTCATTTGGACATCAGGAAGGCCTTCAAAACTTAGCTACAACTCAAGCTATTTTTCCAGTTTTGGCGCTGCTCCCTTGGCCTTGTGCTGCGCCCTTGAACCTTGGCGATGTACCCTTGGCCTTACACTACGCCCCTTAAACCTTGGTGCTGTGACCTTGGCCTTGCACTGTGCCCTTGATCCTTGGTGTTGTGCCCTTGCCAGAAATTCAATAAAAGACACTTGGAGATATTTTTAAAGTTATTGAGAGGCCTTAAAGGTCAAATGATTCCAAAATTAGCTCATAGGTTAGCTTAGATGTTATTTTTTCATTTATGAGTTTGGGATATTTGTGCCTTGGGCCTTAAATGGTCTCATAAGACAAAATGACGTAAATGTGTAATTAATGACATTTTGGAACCCTAGATAGGGTTTTTATCATCCTTTCCAAGTTAAACACTGCATGGAGGCTTCATGTTTATTGGTGGTTGATTGTTTAGCTCAATATCATAGACTTGGAGTTGTGAAGAAATTAGCTTTGGAGTTGTGTGAATGTTTTGATTTGAATGGAAATGGAACAAGCACATTTGGAGGATTCATAAACATGGTTAATGGTGACATTGTTCTAATCTAGTACTTGTCTCCTAATGCTTCCCATATTGTGCTTCTTTCTCTTGCAATAGAATAGAAAATTTAGCTTAAGATATGCTGTTAGAGGCACCTTAAGTTTGTCTGCTTCTATTTCTTTAATATTTTCCTCTGCTAGGTCAGATTAGAGAATTCTTAATTTCTCTCTAGTTCCACTTAGCTTGTTATCTCAAGAATGGTTCAATGGAGTCAAGCCAAAGAGGTTTATGGTATAACCTGGCCTTTGGTGTAGCTTAAAACATTTTTTTTGAGGTTTTTCTTTGAAGTGTTGCTTATTAGGGTTTAGGCTAAATAATTTTATGGTTTGCCCTGTCTTTTGGTCTATCTTGAAAGTTCATTTCAAGGGTCTTTGAAGTATGATTGAATAATTTAGGAGTTCCCTGCTCTTTGATTTTCATTTTCTTGTTATCTTACATGTTTTCTTTATCTGAAGACAAATAACTAGAGAATTTAGGGTTTCCATGCTCTCTAGGGTTTATTGGGTTGTTGTTTTATATCTTACTTGGTGATTTTTTACCAAAGAGGTTTATGGTGTGCCCTGCCCTTTGGTTATTTCTTTATGCATAGTAAATGTGAAATCCCTTCTTATTATAGTATTTGTTAAAGGATTCTTAATTTCCCTTTAAACCTACTATTTTCACAAATTTAATGTTCATTTCACTCACATAAGCTACTAAGATCCATTTGGCTTTGTTAAATTTCCCTATGAAGCACCCTTGATTCATTGTTGTCATTTTCAAGTCTTTCATTGACCCCATAGCCCAATCTTTTTAACCTCTCTCACTGTATCTGTTATTCTTGACAACCTACCCAACCAAACAAAACAAAAAAAACAAACGCTATCCTTATAACTAGCCTAAAATTAGCATCCTAAGAACAAACAAGTCATATATTTTATACAAATATAGAGAGATCCCTCTCTGAGTCCAGGAAGGATAGGTATTAGGACTCCAAAGTTGGTTTGATGTTACGCTTGTCTATTTGGTCATTTCCAATCTGCCAAATTAGAGGGACCTAACAGGACCCATCAAAAGTATGCAACATGGGTACTCCTTGGATGAGTAATTAAATTTTGCATCCAACGAGTACTCCCACTTGAAATTTGAGTAAACAATTTGGGAGATAAGTTCAAAATATGAGTTGAAATAGTAGTTTTTTCTTTTTTCCCTCTAAAATTTGATAATGTAATCAAATATTATTTTATTATTTCCACTATTATTTTATAATTTCCATAGGAGGCCCATTTTAGACCTCAAAATTCCCCTAATGAACCTCCGTTGAGGCCGCCGAATAGGCCGAGCATCCTTTTAAGTATAAATGTGATGTGTGCATAGTTGAGGATCTATACCCTTCATGTCTGGGTTGTCCCCAACAAATGCTCCCTTATATTTTTGTAAAATGTTAATGAGCTTTTACTGTTGGTTACTATCCAGACTGCCATTGATATTTAAAAGTTTTCCTGGCTCAATTTCAATTGGAATGATGTTGCAAACAACAGTCGTGGGTATGTGCTAGTCATCAATGCCTGCTAAGGGGTCCTCATGTGCTTCATTATCAAGAATTTATTTTAACATTTGGCATTATAAATTTTCTGAAGTAGATGGTTGGTTAAATGAAGTTATTAATTACATCCTCTTTAGTTTTATCTTTGAATTCAAGTGCTTCAACTATTGTCAATGGTGAACGGATGTTTTGTTCCCAATATGTATATGGTTGTTTGTGAATATTTACAGTGGGAAGACTTGGTTTGGCAGGGGGTATATGAAAATATTATTTATGGAATCTCCTCTAGCAATGGTCATGCTGCATGTTTGAAAACCTATGTAAGAAGCAACCATTGCTAACCAAGGTCGCCCCAATATCAGGGGATGTCCATCTAACCTACTTTTTGGGTTAATAACTAAAAAATCTGTTGGGTACTCCCATGAGTCCACAAAAACTAGGATGTATTGTAATATACCTTCTGGTTTGATAATAGATATGTCAGCAAGTTCCAACAAGGTAGATGTGGGTTCCAAATTTGTTATACCTAACTTCTCGCATGTTTCTATAGTTAAGATGTTGATGGTCGCCCCCAAATCAACTAATGCGTTTGAAAAGGAGTGGCTAGAGATCTATACTGTGACTATGGGGTTTCTTGGATCCTCATATTTTATTGGTGTTTCTTTACCCAAATTAATTCTGACAGTGCTCCCACTACATGAACAGTTGGTACAGTATTTTCTTTCCTTACCTATTTTTTCCCGCACAATTCTCTAATTGTTTTGGCATAGATAGGAATGCCTTGTATAGCCTGTAGGAGAGGAATTTTAATGCAAAGATTTTTTAATTCCCCTAGGAGATAAAAAGGTGAAGGGAATATTGTTTTAGGCATTATTAATCTCTCAGGTAATGGAGGGGAGGAATTGATAAGGTTTTCAGGATCTTTTTGGTCAACTGTGTCCCTCCCCTTCTCTATCTATGTTTCTATCACAGTTGATTTTTTAGGTACTATTGGAATTTCAAACTCAAGTTGTGGTAGGGACGTATCTCTTTCAGGTGAAATAACATGCCCTGATATCAGCCTAAGTTCATTGCATTGCTTTTGTTCAGTTTTGGGGTTTGGGTTTTCAAAAATCTAGATTACTTGAACTAGTATGTTATTGGGATTAGGATTGGGTTGAGCTGGCAGTTGAGGACGCATAATAGGCTGAGGATTGTGTTGGAATAGGTATGGGGTTGGTAATGTGGGTTGAGTTGGGAAAAATGCGAGAAGGAGGGGGGGTGAATCAGTATTTAGGACTTAGTCCAAACTTTTATTTTTCATGCTCTAAAACCCATACACTACTTTGCGGAAGCCAACTAGTGTATACACGCAGATATCCTTCATAAAACTCACGTATATACAAATATCTTATTATGCCATTAATTCTTTACTTAGATCTATGCAACATTCATTCTTCTGATGATTAGATAATAGTAAGCATGTGTAGTAATAACAGAATAAACCATCACACATAAGCATCACACAAGAACACTAGGATTTATGGTGGAAATCCAAGTTGGGAGAAAACCACCGCTGTCGTCGTCTCAGTCTTCAATATTTATTATATAAAGAAAACATGTTACAACCATGTACTGGCACAGACTCATACCAGCGCGCAGGCACCCACCTGCAGAAGTCTACAACCTCTCTCGTTTACCAGCCTATCCTGGAAGGCTATTGCTCTCGTTTCGACCTCTCTGGAAGGGCTACGACCCTTGCTCGTCAACCCGACTACTCGGGAAGGGCATTGCACTCCCACTGCTCGTTTACCAGCCTCACCTGGAAGGGAGCTACAACCCCCTGACTGAAGGCTACAACCCTCAGCACCACCATGGACCACGTTTCATCAATTTTCACACTGGATCCAACAGCTTCAATAGAGCACAAATTGCACGCCACTTTTCATAATATTTTCAGACTGGACCCACTCCACACATTTAAGCTTAATCATACATCAAACTAAAACTTATACCCTTATCAATTCATTTAATGAATCATCAACCAATCAATCAACAACTTGATATTTTCTCAACATAGTCAGCAACATAATCAATATTCAGAAAACCCAGATCTGTATGAATACATCATAAACAGATAGAAGTAATACAACATAACAGATCAGACATTTCATACCACATACTTAAGCAAAGCCTAGTTTTCATACGCGCTTTCATTTCACTGATCCTGCGTATATACGCGCTTTCATGCATATAAACCCACGTATACATCTGCACATACTTCAAAACTAGTTTCACATTCCATGCGCGCTTTCATTGAATTCAACCCGCGTATATACACGCCTTCTCTGCTGCAAACAAGCGTATAGATCTTCAAAGATTATAGGGCAGCGCAATTCTTCAGAACAGATGTGTGTCTCAGATTTTACCCTTCACTTCAGGAACATGTTCACCTCATCTCAGATCTAAACATTCCATAAACAGATCTAGAAGATACAAATACATTTTAGATCTAGAGATCCCTCTTCATCATTTTATTCATGGGTGCATCATAGAATCAGATCTATCATCAAACTGTTACCCTTTCCATTTAGACATACCTCAGAGTGAAGTATCCATTAAAACCCAGACATCTTGCCCACACCTTGCACAATGAATTTCTTCTCCTTAAATAGATCTGCCCTTTGACAATACCATGAGCCAAAACCACACAACTTCCGATGGTATTCCTGGACGGGATCACATAGACAACCCAGCGCTCAATAAAATGGGTCAATACCATGGTAGTAACCCCTGGTTTTATTATTTTAGAGCGCAATTGGGCATATATGACTTGGCACGTACTTTTCCGCGTGCATACGCGCCTTCTCCTTGACAAAACCGCGTATTCCTTGTAACACACCTTTTTCATCATTATTCTTGCACATATTGATATTTATTTCTTCTGCAGCCTACGTATGCTTGTACAACATCAGATTTACATCATTAATAAAATTATCAAGCATCAATTCATCAAGGTAAGTTGCCATCTTCTTCATCAAGTGGGTTGCCATCAAGGACAACACATTGCTTCATATTACTGCCAATCTCCCCCTTTGGACTTGATGGAAACCATGATGGTGTTTGATCACCACAACAGATAGATACATTGATTATAACCATTATACAAACACAATGATGCTCTCCCCCTATTTAAACACCATGTCACTCTCCCCCTTTGACATCAAGGGCAAAGGGCGGATCAAAACTAAAACAAGGTTTTTCTTTTCTTGTAGAAAGAAGAGCTCTGTAGATCTGATGTGCACTGAAGTTACCATGCTGAATGTTCAAACATATTTTTCAATGAAGTACATGACTCTATGACCTTTCCTATCACCAAGGACTCATACTTACATCAATGATCCAACCAAGTGGATTTACATATGTGACACAAGTACCCAACCAAGTGGGTTTACACATTTGAAAAAGTCCTTACATGATTGAATATTACAATTTTTACATCATTAAAAATATGACTTTTCATGACCACTACCAAAAATACCTCAAGAAAGATCATATTTCAGAATCATCATAATGCCAACAATGCATTATGCTCAGCAATGCTAATGCTCCCCCTGAAAATGTACAACAGTTTACTCCTTCATCTCCCCCTTAGCTTGTGCATCCTGAACACTTTCAACAGCAGATCATCAAGGCATCTTCATCAAATATCAGAGAGTGAAACAGAACTTATGAGAGCTTAAACATCACCAGATATATCATACAGCATCAGAGATACCAAACAGCACCACAACTTGTTGTTGAAGAAATGCTGACCCAAAAAAAATTGTCAGCAATCACACATACGCGGTTTTCTATGTATGAACTCGCGTATATACGCGACTGTGTTTCAGGAAACCTGCGTATCCAATTCCATCTTCTGCATTTTAACCAGATCTGATCCTCTGTGAGGTAGAGACAATTTTCAGCTTCTTTCTGAGATATTTGAATTCTTCCCTGAAATATATGATATCAGATAGATAGGACAATGTAGTTGTGTCTTCAAGTGTCATCCAATGGTTGTAGCATAAGCACATTAGTAACCAAGCGTTCAAACTCTTTGTAGCATCAACATATTCTTCCCAAGAGGAATTATCATACCCGAACAACTTTTCTGCATGATTTATTCGTATCTCTGAATGATAAGACTTCCATCTTATCCATGTGTGAAAAAAAAAAATATTCTTCAGCAAAAAAGAAATCAGGGCTCATCCATAATCTCATCATAATAAACCATGTATCATGTCATCATCATTTAGAACTGAGAAATAAATAGATACAGTGCCAATGATACAATCATTAATAGTCAGACTGATGCTCCCCCTGAACCTGTACTCCTGTCCTTGAGTTGTCATACTAATTTTCTTATCATAAATTCATACGCGTCTATGTCCACTGGAACTCGCGTGTATACACGAATTTACTTCATTAAACTCGCGTATGGAAAGTGAAATACTGAAAATTTCACACTCCTTCTTTTCCCCTTGAATTTGTACCATCTTCACAACAGATGTACTGTCAAAAATAAACATAACCAGAATAACCAAATCAACCATGAAAATCACCATACATTGCTCCCCCTGTGATGATACATTACTAATCCTTATAATGTATCTCACATATCTCCTGTAGTCATTCAGAGAAGTAAGCTTTAGAAGCGGATGACTGCTGTAGGGTCAGTATTCCCTACGTTTCTGACCGGTCCTCCTTCTTTTTCCAACTTTGCTTGAAATTTCTAATTGTGTGCTGGAAATTGTCCACTTTCTCAGGTCTATTCATCCTGCATTCCTTTTCTATATGTCCATACTTGTTACAAGCATAACATCTTATGTGACCAGAAAAGTAAGCATATGGATCATAATGTATTTTTCTATTCTTTCTTCTATTGCAATCAGCTGCTTTATGACCATACTTGTTACATGAAAAACAATACCCCTTGAAGACACCTGAGTACCTTTCTGTGTAGAATCTGCTTGTTTGTGACTAAAACAATCTGCTCCTGCAATTGGCTGCAACATGCCCATAATTATGAAATTTAAAGCATTCAACATTATTGATCAAAGGAGGGAATAATTTCTTTTGAAAGTTCATGATTGTTGGTTGACCTTTTGCTTCTTTCAACACTTCAGGCTTTGCATTGATATCCTTTGAATCTTTAGAACTTCCTTGTGAACTAGATTCTCCTTTAATAGTTTCATGAAAACCAAGACCAAGTTTAATAGCAGGAGATCTTTGATTACTAAGAATATTGTCCAGAATCTTAGTACTATCTTGAAACCTCAAGATTTTATCCTTTTCTTCTAATTTACCTTTGAGAATGTTTACCTCAACCTCCAATTTTTGGCATTGCTTCTTCATGCTTTCTTCGACCCTTTTTTCTTCTTCTACTTGATCATTTAATTTTAAAATTTCTTCCTTCAACCAATTTTCTTGTTCTTCACATGTTTGTAGCAGTTCTTCATTCTTCTTATTTGATTTTTCCAGATCTTCTTTGAGAGAGATGATTTCTGCTTCAAGTCCTTCCTTTTCAAATGGTAGGGGTTCTTCATTCTTCTTATTTGATTTTTTCAGATCTTCTTTGAGAGAGATGATTTCTGCTTCAAGTCTTTCACTTCGATTGGTTGCATAAACATACAACTTTTGATACTTGTCTATCTGTCCATTCAGTATTTCTTTCTGTTCATTCATTCTAGAGATCATATCTTTGTAGATAGATTCTCTCTTATGAAATTGATTCCAATCATTACTTTCGTCATTGATCTTGAGATTTTCTTCTAGACTTATACTGTTACTTTCACTATCTTCATTATTGCATGCACAAGAAAGTGGATCACAAGAACAACAATCAATACCTGTTTCCTCTTCTTCATTTTCTGCTGCACATGTTTTCTGAGGTATCTTATTTCTTTGAGTAGCCTTCTTCTTTTGCTTCTTTGCCATGAGCACTTTCAGATCTTGGTCATAATCTTCTTCATCTTCACTTGACATTTCATTATTATCTTCATTTTCATAATAACTCTTTCCCTTTACAAATTGTTTCCCTTTATCATGATTTTCTCTATAAGGACATTTCGCAACATAATGACCAACTCTTCCACAATCAAAACATTTGAAGGGAAGCTTACCTTTGAATCTTCCAGTACCTGGTTGGAGTCTTCTCACAAAATTTTCTTCTTCTTCTTCTGATATATAATTTGATTCCTTGACAACTTCCTTTTCTTTTTCTTTTGCACACGCCTTAAAAGCAGCTTCTTTGATTTGAGAGGGACCTCCTTGTCTCATTTCATAAGCAGTCAGAATACCATGTAGTTGAACAATAGTAAGAGTTTTCAGATCTTGCCTTTCTTCAATAGCTGATACTTTTGACTCAAATTTTGAAGCCAGAGATCTTAAGACTTTTTCCACCAGAGTAGTATCGGTTATGGTTTCACCCAAACTTCTCATACGATTTACAATATCATCTAGACATAAAAATAAACTGGAAATACTCTCATCACTATGCATCCTTAAATTTTCATATTCAATTATGAGAGTTTGGAGTTTTGCACTTTTTACCTTTGTATCTCCTTCATAGCTCAGAATGATTTTGTCCCATATTTCTTTTGCTGAATTTAGCTGCATCACTTTAGCAAATTCTGGTTCAGACATGCTTCCTAATAAGACATTGATGACTTTGGCATTGATTTCATATTTCTTCCTTTCTGCTGCATCAGTAGGAATACTTGCCGGATACTGATAACCTCCTTCCACGATTGCCCATACTTCTGCACCAAGACTTTGCAGATATGCTTTTGTTCGTATCTTCCAGAATAATAGATTATTTCCATTGAATAGAGGTGGCCTTATAGACATTACCCCTTCATGACTTCCCATTTCGACGGATCTCCTTCAAGCGATCAAGCTTCTGCAGAAGGACCTCCTCTGATACCAATTGTTGGGAAAAATACTGAGAGGGGGGGGTGAATTAGTATTTAGGACTTACTCAACAATTACTTTTTCATTCTCTAAAAACCCATACGCTACTTTGCTGAATTCAACTAGCGTATACATGCGGATATCCTTCATAAAACTCACGTATATACAAAGATCTTATTATGCCATTAATTATTTACTTAGATTTATGCAACATTCATTCTTCTGATGATTAGATAACAGTAAGCATGTGCAATAATAACAGAATAAACCATCACACATAAGCATCACACAAGAACACTAAGATTTAAGGTGGAAACCCAAGTCGGGAGAAAACCACCCATTTGCCGTGGTCTCGGTCTTCAATATTTATTATATAAAGAGAACTGTTACAACCATGTTCGGCACGGACTCATACCAACACACGAGGCACCCACCTGCTTGAAGGCTAAAACGTTCTCTCATTTACCGGCCTCTCTAAAGGGAGCTACAACCTATCTCGTTTACCGGCCTCTCCTGGAAGGGAACTCGAACGCTCGTTTGCAGGCTACACGGAAGGGAGCTGCGGCCCCCTCTCTCGTTTACCGGCTACCCGGAAGGGAATGCATCCCCCTCACTTGAAGGCTTCGACCTCTTGTGAAACATGGACCACGTTTCATCAATTTTCATCTTTGGATCCAATAGCTTCAATAGATCAAAGCTTTGTAGGACACTTTTCATCATATTTTTCAGGCTGGACCCACTCCACATTTAAGCTCAATCCACTGTCAAGCGAAACTTATACCCTACATAATTCATTCAATGAATCATCAACCAATCAATCAACAACTTGATCTTTTCTCAACTTAGTCAGCAGCATAATCAATATACAGAAAACCCAGATCTGTATGAATACATCATAGATAGATAACAGTAATATAGCAGAACAGATCAGACATTTCATACCACATACTTCAGCAAACCCTAGTTTTCATACGTGCTTTCCTTTCACTGAACCTGCGTATATACGTGCTTTCACAGAAACGAACCTGCGTATACATCTGTACTAATTTCACATTTCATACGCGCTTTTGCTGAAGACATCCCCGCATATACACACGCCTTTGCAAAAGATAACCCGCGTATAGATCTGTAACTCTTTTAGGACTTCTTCAGATCAGATGAATAGCTCAGACTTCATTCTTCATTTCAACAATGGGAACTCCAATGTTGATGTCTGTCTCTAGTTTTAGTTGTTCGCCAACTGATCAAAGATGTGCCAATAATCGTCAGGGATTTCTTGATTTGGGGGAATAATTTGAGTGGGATTAGGGAGTGGATTTGGAGGAGGCCTTACATCACTTCCTTGATTTGGAATATTGGTTGTCTCCATATCAACCACTCTCTCAGGGGATCCAGGCTCTGGATTTTTAACATGTACTGCACTGCTGGTTTCTCCCTCTCCTTCCTGCAAATTGCAATAATTTTCCTCTCTCGAAGGGTTAGGACCTAAGTGCTCAACAATTTGAAGGCTTTGTTTAGACCCTTCTGTTTCGCTATGAGTCTCAACGTGGGCTGCAGATGGTGAGGTTGCTGCTTGGGGGACTATATTAGTGTTAGTGTCCCGTGATTTGGCAGATTGGCAAGCCAAATGACAGGGTAACATCAAACCAACTTTGGAGCCCAAGGACCTAGCCTTCCTAGACTCAGAGAGGGCTCTCTCTATTATGCAAGGGATGTAGTTTTGTTTGCTTCTTTATGTATTTGATTTTAGGCTAGTTTTTAAGTATGTTTTTAGTTTGTTTTAGGTTTTTGAGGGAGGAACTGATCAAAGGATAACTAGATAGAAATATTGTTAGATCAACTGGGCTATGGGGTCGAAAAGGTCGAGAAAGCCTCAAATGGTGGACAAGGTATATTGCAAGGCCGATTTGGTCGAGGTAAAATGGATTCTTTAGGTGGAGTGAAATGGGATGTAAACTAGGCTTGTGAAGGAAAAAGAGGTTTAAGCATAAATAGTTTTAAAGCAGACATCCATGTGGTAGGGCTAACCATTAATCACTATAAATGAAACTTTAAACTGATAGATGCATAAAATAAACATTCAGGTGGTACATAGAAGTATAAGACCCTCTAACTTTGGGAAAATCATCTTCAAACTTTGGGGAAAACAAACAAGATAAAAAAACAACTCAATCTATGAAGAGGGAACTCCTAAACATGATATTTGAGGTATTCAGAACTTTGAACTAAGATTGCAGAGCATAGGCAAAGGGCAAGATCGACACAAGACCTCTTTAGTTCAACTAGGACAATCAAACATTCAGAGAAAGGTTTCAGTAATGGGGTTTTGGTTAGCTATGAGTAAACAGGGCATACCGTGAATCATAATACATAGCATACATAATAACCATTAATGAAATTGATAACAAGTTCTTAGGGTATCAAACAACAGTTAAGAATTCTTTGACATAACTAAGAAATAAGACAAACATAGAAGCTGTAATGAATCAGGAAACTTGAGGTGCCTCCATGGGAATGTCTCAGATCTATTATTTACTGTCCTACAGCAAGCAAGAATCATGAAAACATGTATGATAAACTAAGAAAACATAACAGATAAGGAACACTATACCATTTACCAAGTCATGGAATCCCACAACAGTCCTCTTCCACCATCTAAAACACACAATAAATTATCCACTTCATGAGACAAAGTATTTCTTCCAAGCTTGTAATACCATGTATTTCTCTATAACATCAAGTTCAGCCCCTTGATTCAATGAAATCTCTTGGAATATATAGGCTAAAGAGAAAGAAACTATCCAAGAGTATCTAGAAGGCCATTGGCCTATTGCAAATATCTGATTTTGTCCTTGAGGCTTTGCAAAGCCCAAGACACAAAATATCTTCAAAAATATCCATAAAATGCTAAAAATGGAAATAAAATTGACATTTCATGACTGAAAATGGCTAAAAAAGGCTTAACGCACATTTGGATGAGCATCTTCAGAAATCTTCCTTTTTTGCCAAAATGCTATAGGAACGTAGCAGCAGAAAATTGCCTGTCTTGTAGACCACTTTTGAGGGACCTCCCGATGTCAAAACAAGACCCGTGATGGCTCGTTAGAAAGACCTGGATGTCTAGTTTCTGGAACTTCTTGATTTTTCCCAAAATAATCCTAGGAATTCTATCAAACACTGAACTGAGTGAAAAAAACCAGAAAAGTAGCCCTTGCTGATATGTGAGGTAGAAAGTTAAAAAATCATTGTTTTTCGCCTCTTTATGGGACCAAAACACCTCCTTTTGATCTGAAAACTTGTGAGTAGCTGCCCCCAAATTTATTTCATCCAAAAAAATGACTTTCATGAGCTGAGAATGCTCCTGGCACCCATGGTAGCACCTTGAAAAATGTGCAATTAAGGCCAAAAAACACAAAAAACAAAATCATGTCAAAATTTGCTCAATTTTGGCAAGCAAGCCCCTTATGGGTTCTTAGAATCATGTAAGGAAGCTGAGGCCAAGATTTCAAGCCTAGATATGCCTTTCTCCACGTTTTCTACTGGGCGCCTCTTCCGGGCAGCTTTGAGCCTTTCTTGAGCAAGTTTAAGCTTTCTTCGGGAAAATTGGTTCAAATTCTTCTAGTGCCCGGTCATCTTCTTTTGTAGACTCAAGTATATATTTTATTTCTCTAATTTATCCTCTAAATTCTTGTTGGCCCTTTCAAGCCATGATTCTTTATCATTTTCTATTTCTTGGGCGAGCAATTGTGTGAGAGGATAAGATCGAACAAGGGCTGCTTCTTCTTCCTTCTTTTTCTCCAAAACTTTCCTGAGACCCATAGTCCTAGGCCTCTTTCTCATTGGCTGCTCTTCTTCTTCAGTATCATCAAATTCATCTATAAGATCTCCAAGCTTGACTTGTGCTTTGTAGGCTTCCCTTTGGTATTTGAAAGCCTGGGCCTCATAAAATGCCATTTGACCACTCATTTGTT
Source organism: Pinus albicaulis (assembly GCA_034641835.2). Taxonomy (NCBI): domain Eukaryota; kingdom Viridiplantae; phylum Streptophyta; class Pinopsida; order Pinales; family Pinaceae; genus Pinus; species Pinus albicaulis. The sequence continues at coordinate 22,266 of JAXQQM020062807.1, forward strand.
TGTTTTGTATCTGTAGAACATGTATGAGTTCCTTTTTCCTCTCTAGATCAGCTTGTAGGTCATGAATTTGGGCTTCTCTATTTTTCAAAAGAGCCTCAAGAATCCTAGCTTCATCATCTTCGGCATCACTATCTATCTGTATGATGTCAAACTCCCTTTCCTTTTCATGACTACTCTCTTGCTATTCCTCTTTTTCTTTATAAACATGACAATCTTCAAGAATAACTGTGTTTTCCTTTAATTCCTATGTTTGGCTTCTTGGTTTGACAAACAGGTCCTTTACAAACTAACGGACTTCTAGCCTCCTTTTGCTGATCTTCTTCTTTAGAATTTGTGATTTTCAAACATATCTTTAAATCAAAACTTCTTGTCAAAACATATAAATACTTATTTGTATGTCTTTAGCTATAGTTGGAGATGATTTCTTTGTGTAAGAATTCTGTCTTCAACACCTTTGAGGGCTCCTTTTAGTATTGGCCCGGATGGGCAGAAAATAGGTTCAGGAGTGGCCCAGGTGCTGGGCCATTCAGAGGTGGCCCGGGCAGGTAAAAAATGGGCGTGCAGAAGGTGAGTATGAAAATTTTGATGGAAAGAGAAGAAAAATGGCAAGGGCGAGGAGACAAGGTAGGTGGAAGGAACTCTGTTCATGGCTTGGGCGCTTGGATGGAAGTAAAAAAATCAAAGGGCGCTGTGTTCAGGCTGGGTGCTAGGCTGGGCAGGCTTGAACGAGCAAACACATCGTGTTCGTCCTGGGCACTAGTTGAACGATGGTGTGGTTGGGTCAGGCAGAGTATAATAGGTGTGTCGTGCTCAATGCAAAATCCTTCTGTGAGCATTTACAGGCGTGCTGTGCAAAGGTACAGGTGCGCCATGCATTCCAAAGGCTATAAATGATTGCTTGAAACGGTTTTCCCCTTCGTGACTTGGTTTGAAAAATGATGAGGAACATTTGCCAAGCCTTCTTATGCCTTGTGAGGTCTTCAAACACCTTTTCTCTTTTTAAAGAAATCAAAAACCCTTTTTAAGCTTCAGCACTTTGTGTTTTGAAAAAGTGACTTTATTTTCATACCAAGGGCTTAACTATTTTTCCCTTATTCTAACCGGTTTATCTCCTTTTGCAAGGTGTACTCTTAAACAATCTGAACATATCTTCCACAGTGGTCTCTCCTTTGCTCGTTATTTAGAAGAGAGTTTCAAAATGTATAAATTCTCAAGCTCTGTTTCTCATTTGAAAAACCCTTTTTAAAACTAAAATTTACCCCTGGTGATTAGCCTTTTGCTTATGATGAAGAAGGCCTTTTTTTTAAATACTCTTCCAGGCGCTCTTTTATGAGAAAAAGGCTAAAAAAAACAGTGCTTGCTTCCATATTCGTGTTACTTTGCAAAACCTTGAAAAACCCCTTTCAACATTGTATATCTTAAGTCTGTCCCCAACAGACTACCTTTCTTTGACATTGTGCTGAAAATTAGAAAATTGATCTTCTACTTATTCATGAAGGAGATCACCAAACACATGATTTGACCTTTAGCTGGTTTACACAAAGGAGGCCTCTAAACAAAAACTTATCTTTATAAGACACTGTGCCACATAGTCCTTTTGAAGGTGGCCTTTTAAACTCAAAACTTGAATTTATCCTCTGACTGGAAATATTTCATAATGTAAACTGCTTGTGCCCATTAAGACTCTATCTCTTATCATTTGATGGATTCACCCTTTGACTGAATGTGAATCATGGTTTCATCACCCTTTTTAACCCTTTGAGTGAGTTGATTTATAGTGTAATTATTTGGAGCGTTGATCCTCTGCTTTTATATGAAGGAGGTTCCATCATTTGTTTCTAACCCTCTGCTCTTTGAAGGAGGTCATATTAAACACAAAATATTCATATATTTCAACACTGTACCCTACTCTGTATGTTTGTTTAAAGAATTCCAATAGGAAAAAAAGTGGAATTTGACATTTATCATTGCTAAAATCACTTGAAAATCATGTCCTCTTGCTTTATGAGGCCTTGTCTAAGATGTATACATCCTTTTGTAAAATAT